>OZ029928.1:4149582-4189817 GCA_964023275.1 Norana najaformis
CAGCATCAGTCCGTCATCAAATGTGCTGCTCAGCTGTCAAGAGTTATCTCGTAATCCGGATTATATGAGTGAAACGCTGCACTCATTTCCGTCTTGTGGCTTATTGACTAAAATGCATGTCATTGCAGCAGTTACATGTGAAACCACAAAATTTTCAAAACATGATGATGAACTAACTATTCATAAAAATGCACCTAAAATCGTAAAGTTGAAGCGAATCGAATTTTTACAGCAGTTTGATCTTTGACTGATGGAAGCAACGTGCATACGATTTGTTAAAAGCTGTTTTACGCATAGTTATGTCTTTCTTAAAACTAGGTTCTAAACAGTTTTATTTTGATTTTTAGGATCACAAGGTGTTTGAAAAATTAAGTTTAGACTATAAAATGATCTATGAGAAATCAGGCCTCGTCCTTGTAGTTTTCACAGCCGTCTGAAAATGTGCCTCTGAATGCAATGGCATTGTAACGCTGGACACAGATAGAGAGGCGCTGGAAAAGGAAACGAGTCTCGCGGTCGTCTTCAGCGACTGCTGAAATACGACGCCCCAACTCTGAAAGAAATTCTGTACCCTTAGCATTTATTGGGCAAGGGTCTCAAAGACTATGGAAACAAACTTGTGGGTTGTAGGCAGAAGTGCATATTTTGCAGACTTATGGGTTGCTGCTTCTTCAGCTGCAGAACCTGCTGAAATTGCTGTCTGCGACAAGTAAGAGTCATATATTTCCAGTTGCCCAAGGAACAAGTGTAGCACCAAGTGTAGCTTGCCGTCAGTCCGCAGAAGACTGCGGACTGACGGCTTCGTGCTTGGAACGTCTGCGCTCTGGAGTGAGCGCCATATGATATCGTTAATGGCATGATGGCGAATAGATAGGAACGACCTAATCTCACGATGATCAACTGTGATACTTTCCATCGACACACACTGAGGCGGAGTAGCCGAACGATCGTTCAAATTCCTACGATCTACCTTTTAAATCCAACCAGCTTGGCGAAACCCAATAAGAGCTCGACCTATTGCAAAACAAGGCTGAAATCGCCTTAATTACAGAAACTTTGTTCTGTAAGAACCACATTGACAAGGACATTTCATTAAATAACTTTCAGTTATTTAGAATGTATAGGCTTAAGAGGAAAGGAGGTGGAGTTTGTGCTTATGTTCACAACCGTATTAAGTGTTCGATTCTAAACTGCTCTGCCCCCAAACCGTTGGCAAACTCAAATATGGCTGTAGAAGTTCTGTGGTAGAAGTTCTTGGTTACATTGCCTGTTAGATAGCAATAATTTTCTTATGATTGCATGTATTTACCACCCACCAAAACATCAACCTTCCTTGCTAGCTAACAAGCTTAGCGATGATATTGAGCATATAAATAGTAAGTACCCTGATGCCACTATTATCATTGCATGTGACTTTAATGACCTGAATGTTGTATTTTTGGAACACTTGGGGTTGTCCCAAATTGTTAAAACCTGTACACATGCCAACAAAATTCTAGACCAAGTTTTTGTCAATGAGCCTGAGTTGTTGCACACTCAGGTCTTTTAGAGTCTGATCAAGACTAAGCACAAAGCGATATTGATAATAAAAAGTAAACTCCGATGTTAATACAGGCCCACCAGCAACGCCTAAAAGGAAAAAACTGTACGACCTAAGAGAGCAAAACATTGCGTTTCTTAGTTTTTCTATAAATTCCTATGATTGGTCTTCGTTTTTTAATATGTCAGATGCTATAAGCAGAGTAACTCTGCTTATAACGAGTGCCTCCAAACAATCTCTACACTTATTGATAAGTGCATTCCGTCACGACCAAAAACAAAGATGTGTCTTGAGTCGTGACTTTAATGTGTGCAGTAATGGATGGGGCAGTAATATGAAACCGTACGTGAATGTCCTAGAAATCGAAAGACTTTTGCGCAAGCAGCCAAACACTTGACGATTCGTCTGCCTGGCTTTTTCAAAAATGTTCTTTTGAGTTGGCGGAATTGGTCACTTACGTTTTTAATACCTTCTTCAAATCTGGGACTATTCCTGACAACTGGAGAACTGCGGTTGTTACTCTTGTACCAAAAATTCCAAGCCAACTTCCCTGTCTGACTCTAATATTCCTTGTGAAACCTTGCAGGACCAGTTTGGGTTAAACCCACTGGCAGTTGTACCAGTGCCCTTACTTTCTTCTTGCATCACGTCACGCTGATGCTGGGAAGCAACTCCTATGTGAGGTGCTTGCTAGTCGACTTCTCCAAATCTGAAATATCGAACTGGGCGATATCAAATCCTCAAATGTGATAATTTAGTTTCCGATCCTGCCTCCATCAATCACAGTGTTATTCAAAGGTCTGGCATTGGACCTAGCCTCAACATTATGGAAAGTGACCTAAAGCCTGTCTCTCCGGCTAACATTCTCTTTAAGTTTGCAGGTGACACGAATCTACTTGTTCCACAAAACTCTCCTGTTAGCCTTGAAATTGAATTCGCTAATATTAAGGATTGGATTTATAGGAATAAAATTATACTTAATGTCTCAAAGACCAAAGAAATTATATTTCACAGACCGAGCCCTAGATTTGATCCTTCCCTGATCATATTACTGGCGTTGAACGAGTTAAACTTGTAAACTGTTGGGTGTTTTGTTTAGAGAAGATCTGAAATTTGACGACCATGTGTCATTTATTTTGACTATTCGCAGTCAACGCCTTCACCCACTAAAAGTCCTTCGATCGCAGGGAATGACTTCCAATAAATTACAAAGCATTTTCCGAGCTCTTGTATTCTCTAGGCTTACCTATGCTCTCCCATCCTGGGGTGGTTTCCTGTCAAAAGAATTAACTGGGAGAATCGACTCCTTGTTACGCCACGTAGTGGCCTTTTGAATGGTGATAGTATAAAATTGGAAAATTATTGCGAGAAAATTTAATTGAAATTCTTTAAAAGCATCCAGGAGCCTTCACCAGTTACTTCCAGCTAAAGTCTCACTCGGTTTCACCTTGCGGGAGAGGGGACATAATTTTGAATTGCCAAACTTTCACACATTGCTCCATAAAAGATCCTTTGTCGTTCGATCACTGTATTAATATAGAAAATTGTAACTTTTTCAGTAGATCAACATATTAATTCTGCTAGATTGTCCTAATAGTTGTGGCTCTGTATTCTGAATTATATAACCATAATTTTTTTATCAGACCATTTTTTTTACATTGTTCATGTCATTTATTATATTGCTGTGTGCATTGTTGTTGTAAAGTGTGGGCGTTTGACTCATGCTAATAAAAGAATACTTACTTACTTACATACTTACTAGTTTGCAAACTAACCCATGGTCTCCTTCTGGGCCAACAGCATCTACACATCGACATATACGGGGGGCAACAAAGGTAAAGGTCTAGACGAAGACCAACTGCCACCCTCACCGCCTCATTATCCAAGCAGAGACCACAAGAGCACTCAGAGTGGGAGAGCACTCAGCCAATCACCAGAGTGAGGATAACAGATAGCAGCCAACCTAGCCCGATCCACAGGATTTCTGGCGGCAGCCCAAACTGACAGTTTGTCCTTCTCCATCAACAGCCTATCCCATGTACCCATTTTAGTTGGAAGAGGATCCAGAACAGCTGGGAAAGTGTCTTGGCGTACCGCCAGCATTTCCTCAAAATAAGTGTCTGGGGCACTGGTGCATTTGGTCAAAATGGCAGACTGAAGTTCCAGAGTGGTCGCAGCTGATGCCATATAGGATGAAGAAGCCAGCAATTACACTCTTCTCAGACCCAGTCCACCATCTCGAATGGGGAGTGAAGCCTGCATCCACTCCCATGGAGTTGTGTTGATGATGCGTTCAAGCCCTTCCCTCATTATTTAGTCCAACTGTCCCAGCAGTTATCTAATTGTAACTGTTGCAAATGTTTTGGTTATCAAAATTGGCATGGAAATGTCGACCGCATAAAAATTAATCTGAAGAAATGTATATTTTGTCAAATGTTTTCACGCTTATGCTTAACCCAAAGAACAGACTTGCCAGGAGTTTTGACCAAATAATAGAAGAAAAATCTGGTGAGTTAATCTGGAGATGATTTGTACCAAATAATGACTTTCTCTGTCGACCCCAATATCTGACAATTTGCCACAATTACTATGCTATTATAAGCATCCGTGATTAAAGGCTACTAGCTGCATTTCGAGGGAAGATGCCGCTACTGCCTTTATTATTTAGTGCCAGGAGGAGGAGGAGGCCTTTGATGCCATAGGATGTTAAACGTTTGAAACCTCTAATACCACAAGGGGATGAGGTAGGTGTTATCGAGTCGTAGGGATGTTACTGTTCCAAAATAATTCGATGTCATGTTTTTTGCTGCTTGGGCTGTTACGAAGTCTGTAACAATGCTGAAATGCTTTAAAACTTAGAAAAGCTCATTGCGGACACGCGATGATTTTTTGTTACAAAGGTGTACTAGACAATTATATAAACAGAACTATGGAACTTTTATATATACTTAATTAGTTTAAAATTAGCAGTATAACCATATATTTATTTAATCTAATAATACGATTGGCGTCTGATGCTATACATTATCCAAGTCTTGCATCAGCATACATTGCCTGCCATATTCTGTGCACATTTTAATAGCTACATTACTTTTTCATTCTTTTCACATAAATGCTTTCATTTAAAAAAGCCGAAATTTATCAAATTTATCAGGCTAAAACTAAAAAGAAACAGACAAATGTCTCTTTCTTACCACCTTTCTATAGTAATATCAAATTTTGGAGACAATAAATACTTTTTAAAATTAAAAATACTATATTTGTTACATTGCTTCCAACCGCCAAATTTTTCTAATTTGGCGGTTGGAAAGGAAACGATTCTTACAGCCATCGCCGGAGTCTGGTGAAACGTGTCGCCCAAACTCTTAAAACAAATTCTGCACCCTAGCACTTTTAGGACCAAATGTCTCAAAGGCAATGGGATCAAACAATGTGGATTGTAGGCAGGAAAGCATATTTGGCACGAAAAGTAGGATGTAGCACAAGTATGGACCACGCCAGCAACCCAAAAAAAGTGTAGCACCATCCGACCACAAAAAGAAATAATGAATTAAGGAGGAGCGACCGAATCAACAGTTAAGGTTAAAGTTCATTTGCCTAAAAAGATATATAGACACTTATAATTCACATTTATTTGCTTTGTTCTTCGATGCTTTGCTTATGTCGGATTCCTTTATATACCTTTTTATTTATCCACCCCAAAACACAGACAATATGTAACGTTTATTTCTAAACATTATATGCATGTTTTCTATAATCTGAAAATAAACAATTTAATTCAAGCGAAATTTATCAGCAGCGAGATCTGCTACCGGATTCGAAACAACATGCCGGAAAAAATATCATTTAGTTTAATTAAACATATACACTGCAGCAATTTAGCACGTTTTGATAGACGGATTAGAAAGGGTAAGCGGTACAATGGTCATAAAAATTGAAAAATGATTTTAGTACTATTATAGTTTATAGTATTTGCTGGTTTATGCGGATTCAGAGACATGTAAGAATTTTAGCCCTTCTTCAGTTTGCATATCTCAAAACATTATTAGGCAGGCTCTCGCTGACACTCTAGAGAAAACGTTTGTTTTTTTATCTTTTTAGATTTTAGCTGGTGATTCCTGAACTTTGTTGTCGCCACTCTATAATCCTTTGAAACTTCAGGTTCTGATCTTCTACCTTATCTCATTATGTCTATGTCTTATTTTTGCATAATATTTTTTGAAACATTTAAATTATTGTTATTTCCTTGCAAATTTTTGAATATTCAGAATAAGTGTGTCGTCTTCTACAGCTGAGATAAGTATTTAAATTATTGACTTCTAGTTCGTATCGCTTTATAACCCGTTCGTGTTTGGGGCGTATTTTCTAGTAGGGGTAAAGGAGACAACCCAAATATGAAATCCGACGTATAGTGTCATGCCGAAAGCTTGATTCGGCCAGCAACATCCATTCTTGCATTGGAGAAACTACGTCGCAAAAATATTTAAACATCAAGAGATGCTACGAGCCAGGCAAAGATAGGCCTCCTCATGTTAACCCACAAAAGTTTAATTTGATTACTTCAATTAAGTCATATTTTTCATTTTGCCAATTTCTATAAGTTAAAGCCATTTAAACCATCTCCAAATTACAAAATTGTTAGGTTTGGCGTTTGGTTCATAAAAATCGACTTAAAAAATCGACGTATCCTATCTGCAGCACAAAGCAACTGATTAGTTTGTTACACAGTTTCAGGTTATGATTTAACTAATTTCTTAAGGACGTTGATGGATCTCATCTTTCTTTTGTTTAACATTTTATAATTGTGCAGGGACTTAAGAGCAACTCCTTAACTCACTGCTGCTCGATGGCATCGATTGTTGTTTAGTCGTTAATTGCAGAAATAATAGCTAATGAAGGCAGAAGACTATTTCTGCAGTACTGTCTTGTTGGAAACACATCGAGAGCACATATCTGTATGACCCATTCTGTATGACTCAGGTGCACTGCGGTTCTTGACACATACTATTCCCCAAATTTAATGCATTCATACAGATTATCGTTACCATCAGCAACTTCATTACCACCCTTTTGCTGGTGATCACCGTCACTTTTAGTGTCACTGCATTAGTTTCATAATGTGTTTATCTTACAAAACCTAACGATTGATTTTGATGCATTGTCAAACCACTGTGTAATGTGACATATGCGTTACCTTTTTCCAATCGTTCAACGTGCATAGTTTTTACTTTTTTTTACATCTTAAATGTAATAAAGCTCCAGTTATTTTTGGTGTGTTCTGAATAACCGTTTCAGTATGACTTGAATGCCTGTGAATTTCCGTTTTTTTATGCGATATTATCTTATCCAGGAGATCTATATGTTTTGTGTACTTTTGGTCAACTTATCTCAAAGTGTTTCATTCGAGAACATTATATTAACATTGAAAATTAAAATAAGTTCCTCTGTAAACATTTCCATCTATAAATATATTTACGTCTTTTCAGTTTCACTGTTTTATTGTGTGAAAGAAAAAGCCGATAAATGAAATAAGTACAGTAATGAAAGTATAATGATTATTCACAGTGTGGCAAAAAATTAAGTTAGCGAACCTCTAGCAAAATTGGTAGGCAATGTGTTCAGATAAACACTACCCAAGAGATTAAAATAGGAATTGAGTCCAATTAATTACATAAGCAATTTTGTTCTGCCCGGTTGAATTACAGATGCTGATAGAAACCTGATGATGTCAATGCGAATACTGCATGTTAGTTATCATTAGAGCGTTTTGTGCTTTGCTCTTGCAATATATCATTCACAAACATGTTATCCTAAACAGAGAAGAAGACTTTGGCCTAGGCCGAGGCTACAAAGGTTATATTAGTAACTCTACAGCCTCGCTTGTCATACTTATTTTTAGAAGACGTGGAACATAGTAGCTTCTGCGGTACTGCTGAACATGGTGGAGTAGAGAAGTTTCCTGTGATGCGATTTTTAACGAAAAAACTTTCCGGAAAGCAGCGTTCATCAGATTAATTTGCAATTCCAGTTCAAATGGAAAACGGTCAGTATTTAATTTTTATTTTCACAAGACTGAGACGTAAAATGAAGTTATTGTAAAATAAACTTTCTGATGGATTTCATGAAGGAAGAACGTGCTAAACACCAAGTTTATTAAATTAAATAAACAGTACTATATTTGCAATCAAGCTGAACAACATTATCATTGTAAATATGCTATTCAGATTTTAACAGCGTTAAAAAACCACATTGCTAATATTAAACACTTTAAACACATACAAATTAGCGAAATACAAACATTAGTGAAATAGTTATCCGAGATATTTGAGAGCCGACTCCAGTTGAAGTATTATTGGTTCAAACATCTGTTGCATTGTTTAATCACGTATAAATAAACTCAGAAGATTAAAAACTATTAATTGTCACGTTTTATATCAGTTAAATTGTTATGATTATTTGCATTAGAAGATGAAAAGCCAACAGAAAAACATAGAGAAAATCCGGTAACCACAGAAGAAATAGCAGAGATAGATGACACTCCGTTCACCAGGTCGTCTCTACTTGGAATAAAAGTAAGGGGTTTTGCAAAAATATAGAAAATACGCAAAAGTAAAAACCTTAACATGTCAGCAACTTTCATCTCACAGTTGCAACTCCACTCTTTGAACTCTTACACTTAGTGCCAGTTCAAACTTTATACGTCTTGAAGATAGCAGTATATAGTGACCTTCGATGTCTGGAACGGTCCACCTACAGAGGGGGGGCACAGGATTCAAGCTTCAAACCTACTGACAAACGAACACCACCTAGTGGATTCGGTGAAGGAAGAGTGAAGAGAGTTTTTGGAGTGTCAGCCATTGAAAAGCCAACAGAAAAACATAGAGAAAATCTGGTAACCACAGAAGAAATAGCAGAGATAGATGACACTACGTTCACCAGGTCGTCTCTACTTGGAATAAAAAGGGCTCAACTGCCTACAGGCATATTTGTCGCTTCGAGGAATATCCGGACGCTGCGTCGTCTTCCACCTACGATCTGCTTGACAGTGAGAAAACCTATCGTCCTCAACCTCAACGCTTCGTGCTTCAGAAACTCCGAACATGCTGTCGTCATTCAGCTCTAGTTGGGAACCTGCTGGTTGGGCTTGTGTGTGTTATCTTAACAATGTTTACTAATGCTTGAATGTTCCATTCTTAATGATATTTAAAATTACAAAGGACATAAAAATAAACATCTAAACAAATAGTGAAACATTATTAAAACAACATTTCGTCCAATATGGCAGGGTAGTATTGTTTGTCAGTTTGGTGATGCTGCTTTTACTAACTTTGTTGGTGAGTTTTATGTATTTGACATTTCTTTTGATGTTTCTTGAGTTGAGAACTCAATATTTTTAAACAGGTCTGTTTCGAATTTGCGATCGGCTTGTTTCTGTTTAAACGCAGTGGTTTTACGATGTTTTTCGTGCAACCAGTACATCTAAAGACGTCCTGGGTATAAGTCTTCCCACCCGCAGAAGGCTTGGAGAATTTGTAGTCTCTGTCGTGTCAGAGATGACACCGGTCTTTTAATAAATCCTTGTTCTGTATCCAATGAATTATGTTCTGTACCAAGTTGCGACTAGGACACCTTTCCACTCACTCCAAAATTGACGGTCAAAAATTATAAATTTTTCTTCTCACAACTGCCACTGGCCTGAGAACAAGTGACTATTGTTTTTTGTCTGAACGGCATCAGTCCTCTTTTTTTAAGCACAGTTCGCTAGTTTGTGCTGGAAACAATCAGTAACCAATCAATCAGGTGGTTTAAGACGCACAACTTGCACAAACAATTCCACCACTATGGTTAGTGTAGCGAACATCCATTTAATGTGCGTTTGATTAGTATTATCTTGTGTGTAAAGCAAAGAGCCAATCACCAAGTAGAGCACAAACTGTTTTGAAGCCAGTCTGACGGTAGACATCGATGCAACAAGGTTAATTAGAACCTTTTCTATTAGTGCGCTGTCCAGAAAATATAGGCATGATGATACGTGTAAGATTATACGTTGACCTTTGCCTCTGACAATTAAAAATCAAAACTGTAAACATTTCCTCCAAGGGACGGGGGGAAAATAGAATTCCAAGACAGATCTTCATGTGGGAAGTGAAATAAATTGTCTATTAAGTCTAGTAAATAGCTGGAAACTAAGCGATTATGAACTCGTGTTGTCGTGATATTTATGGAGAACGTCACAAAATGCGCTTAGAAGACGATCCTGGACCTGTGCGCGGGAAAACTTACACAATGGGCACTCTGGAAGGAGTGGCTGGAGCAAACGTTGACCTAGGGGGCGGATGGTCTGAGAGATCAGAAGACATTCGCTAGTTGAAGTTGTAGAGAAAGAGAGCGAAGAAAGAAGTCTTCGGTCAGAGGGACCAGTGGCTAGAATTCGGGGAATTCGAAGAAGGATTCGGTCGGACGGAAGGACTGGAGGAGCGATGGGAGTCTGAGAAGCCGAGAAGACGTTAGAGTCGCTTAATCTTCGTCTTCCCCTGTCGATTGGTTGGTTGGTTGGCTTGGAGTTGAACCGTGGACCAAGTCAAGTTCTTTTGATAGTTTTTGCTGGTAAAGAGAAACGAACCTGAAATCACGCTGGAAGCCGTGTCTCTGTGCTGTGACAAATGGACTGTGCTTGTGTCTCGTGAGAATTAATTGCATTTTAATCGAACTATATGAACGTTATATATATATATGTCTGTGTGTGTGTGTGTGTGTGTGTGTGTGTGTGTGTGTGTGTGTGTGTGTGTGTGTGTGTGTGTGTGTGTGTGTGCATGTATAATCAATTTCAAAGAAAGTGCAATGTAAATATGAACTGTATATAATTTTTTTGTAAACAACTCATTCGGAAATATAAACTTGGGTTCAGTGTTTGAATTTCGAGTAGGCCAGAAACGAACTTCGCGATAGAGAATAACTTGATAATATATGTAATCAAAACCAAATATGTGACTATCTATTGACGAGCCTTAACATTAGGTTAGTCATATGTTTGAGTTAGATGCAATCAACATGAGATCTATGTTGTATCATGGCGCTACTCAAACATTTTGTTGCTATCTATATAGCACATTTGAATCATCTATGAAAAAAAGTTTAGGAAGCGCCAGTCAGAATGTGCTTCTGCAAGTTTGTCAAACATGTGATAATCAGAGCAATTGATGCCAATTAACGTCCTTTCAATTCCAAGCGTTTGCTCCATATTGTAAGTTTTCTGAAAGGCCGGTCAGACATATCAAAGAGCGAAATGCCATCACTCACCTGTATGCTCCGGTAATATAGGCACATACCCTCTTACTCCCTGAAAACAAGAACATACACTTTGGCCGTATCGTAGGATCATGTGTTTGTATATCATTTCTAACATGCACAATTTCTTGCCAGAGTTCGAACGCACTGGGACGCCTATTGCCAAAGACTTCTATGAATATCCTATTTATAATCTTCATGTAAACCGATGTAAATGTGATTGTTATTGTCATACCTTCTCCATTTCCCTGCCTTGCAATATTAGATTATAAAAATCTAGACAACACGCGTATTAGAGGCTTAGCATAAGATGCCAAATTATATGACACATTGTGAGGCCTTTCTGGAGGCTATGATTGGTTTTCATTATCCGCCAATATGGGTGAATTGAAGCAAAGTAGTGTTCATCTGCATACATTTTGAAGCTGCTGTAGTACATATTCCAGCACATGTTAACCTATTTTTCAACCTATTTGGCTTAAACTGACTGATGCAGATTCAGTCCAGAACTCAGATATGCCATCTTAACCATCTACATAATTACTATATGCAGCTATCCGCGGAACTGTAGAAAGGTGCAATACAAATTGCTTGCAGCATGGATTTTAGATTATATTTAGATTAGAATTTTCGATTACTTTGAACTTGGCATTTAGGTGTGATCGTTATCAATGATATACTCGGACGGGTTTTGCTCATACCAAATTGACAAACAGTTACAATCAAAATAGATGGCGCAGACTTAATGTTAATAATCACTCAAATACTTTGCGACAGTTTCATCACTTATCTTTAATTGGTCGGTGGTCGATGAGAGCACACGTCAAGTAGTAAGTTATTATTTGTGTACTGTCTGTGTATTGCTTGAGACTGTTTGCACCTTGGGGAGGTCTCTGAGAATGAAGTTTCTATAGACACGTGCCGTTGCCGTTTTCGAGCATAATTTAGTTTTGAAACTTTTAGGTCAGAACAATTCTACAAAGTGATGACAAAATTGCTTCTGAAGCAGATGTGCTTTTTAAGCACAAATTGTTCACCCAACTTGACATTCTTTGTCATTTTCAATCGGATACAATGGGATGGAAAGAAATGTCCAGGTATTTAAAGAAATTGTTATGTTTTCTTTTGATCTGTACAAATGTACATAGTGAATATGCTTGTCTTGCTGTGATCTTTACTGCAAACAGGGCTTTTATATCGACTTATAAATAAGAACAAAATTATGTTCGGTTGGTCTTAGCTTATTTATAATATCTTGAGGATTGTTTTGTGTAAATAAATTTGTTAATTACGTACCTCTGTTTGTTGCATAATATTTAATTGTGGACACTAGATGAAAGAGACGCCGGTAATCTCTTTAGACCATTATAGCCCGAGTTTTTTGTGCCCCGAAATCTTGTCGACCAGACGGTCCAAATCCTTGTGGTTATTCAGCTCTGTGTGAAATAAACCTATAAACACATAAATTTACGCTACCGGTTCCTTTCAGGAAACGAGTCAATCTACTTATAAAATAAACAAAATTCAGAAGCTACATCAGATGATCCAATTTCAAGGTACAGGCCTACCCGGTCGGTTGTGAGGTTGTAGCGAGGTGGCCACTGTTCAGA
Organism: Norana najaformis; assembly: GCA_964023275.1. Lineage (NCBI taxonomy): Eukaryota > Metazoa > Annelida > Clitellata > Crassiclitellata > Hormogastridae > Norana > Norana najaformis. Next base: position 4,162,021 of record OZ029928.1, read on the forward strand.
GAGCAAGTCCTTCACTCACATTTGCCTGTCGTGAGTGCATAATTACTACTGACCTAAGTACATAAATAATTATTAAAAACACTAATATTAACAGATAGCGTGTAGTTTAGTTAAACTTGGGAAGAACAAAACCGATTGTACTTTCAGAAGGGTAGTTTTCCAAGCTGATAGAGAAAACTTGAGTTCACATGCAGAACCTGACCGATAGAAGACAGTGTAACGGAGACAGGCAAGAGTAGCATAATAGCCAATACGTGCAGAGTCCGTACCAATTTTCCTAGATATTTGATCAGAAGGAGCAGACACTCGAAACGGAATTCGTTTTTACCTATCACAAAACAGTCTAGATCAAACATTATACAAACATTAGACAATTATACATGTGAGGCTGGGAGTACAGCACAGGTACAATAAAGGGAGGAACGTGTGATAATAGGAAGATTCGTTGCTTGATAGATCAAAAATTTAAAAAAATCCCTGTCCCAGGTACTTGAAGAACTATTATTATTGGGAAATCCATAGCATGTGAGGCATGCAAAAAGTGAACGACTATAACTGGTAAATGAAAAGGCCATTTTCAAGATATTTATTCTCAAGTCCATTCGGCGACTACGAAAGAGGTCCGATGCCAATAAAACTGGTCATATACTATACATTTAAAGAATGAAACTACATGAAATTAAAATGATAAAAGATAAACTGCATGAAATGTAGATTGCATAGCTTTAATTCATTGTTTCGAAAATATGCACTCTCATGCTGTTTATTATTTATATTTAGAAGTTAAATGTAAAATTCTGTAAAATAATGTAAAATAAAGATCAATTGGTTTTTTATTGACACTCAATGCCGTAAATAGATTTCTTTTGCTTAATCCAAAGTAGTCTTATTTTAAGAAATTACATAATAACAAAATTAGCACATTTAATGATGATATGATAAAGGATATATGATATATGATACACGATATGATATTACATAATAATATATGATATGATATTGACTTCAGGTGGTTGAAATATGAAGAGAAAGTTGATGCCGGAGGACGCTGGTCAAAACCGCACGTCAGTACGACGTCATTCCGTGGCCTTTCTCATCTTCGATGGGCGTTAACCGAAAACAAGTGCGTCATCGCACTTGACGTTTGTGCAACTTCAAAAACGTCGCATGAAGTTTATCGTGAGAATAATAACTTTATTCAACTTTGGGTATTACGAAGAACTGTGTAATAGAATTTATATACAAATATGCAGAACTATGACAATATGACACCTATAATACTCAAGGCCTGTATTTTTAAAATGTCACAAAGACGGTGTTATGCTAAAGTTTAGAATTTCATACAGTTAATTTTACAAGAAATAATTCATAGTGAGTTCATCTTCTAAAAATGATATACATACTGAAAACTGGTGCACGATGATCTACTGGTTATCATGCTGACTGTCATTCGAAAGGTTGGGGTTTCAAGGTAGAAATGGTTTTCGAGATTTTGACTCAACCTGTGCCTCAGCTGTTCTCATTTATGCTAAGATGCTGTAAGGGGAAAACCAGAGGAAGAAATGGCGGCGAAGACTATGACTGTCGGGGTTAGCTTAATGAATTAGCTTTGAAATTAGCTTTGAAATGAAATTAGCTTTTTTATGCTTATTAATGCATTACTGTAATTACTGTATTAATGCTGTCTAATTTTTATTATTTAAAAAGAACTATTGGCGAATGAAATAACGAAGATGTACAGCCTGGACGACTGTTGTGTTTCGAAAATCGTTGATGTTTTGCAGAAACCTCATAAACATAAACACCGAAAAGCTGCGAAAAAGGAACTTAATAAAGAAATAAGTTCTGGTAAGTAATACTTCTTAAAATTAAGAAATTATTAGCTTTTTATTTATATTTATATTTATATTTATACGAGGTCAATAACACAGTTTAACAAGTATGATAAATTTCTGACATATTGTATTGTATAAAATTACAAAGATCGCTTTAATATACTTTATACTATTTTATTGCAGTTAGTAGCCCTTCTTTAATGCATTCAACCTCTAAAGCCCATTACTGGATTTCACATGGTATGTCCTGCAGTCCGTTACCGGATTTTACCGCATTGGCTCTGGAGTAAAAACGCCGGAAATCACCCGATTGTTTTCAGTATTTGTTCGAATACTGTTTCGTGATTTCTTTTGGTGTGCGGTTAGAAACATACTGATCCGTTTTAATTTCGTTATATGTCAAGTTGAAATGTTTTATTAAAAACAATTCAATGTAATTCGTTCAAAGCAGTTCATTTACATTAATGTAATGAAACAATTTAACTACCTTACTTAAAAGCCAGCAAATTATTTACGCTAAAGATGCAATGAAATCTAATCTCCCTTCCCCAAGATGAGACTCCATTTCAGTATTCTCCAAAGTCCTTCAACAGAAGAGTAGATGCATTTCCATCTATCACGAGGCAGTGCAGTTTTCCCAGAGTCCTTCAACGAAAAGAGGCAATATGGCGATCCCTCAATACCAGGTTGGATTACCACGTGGTAGACAAGTAATTATTCAGTTCTTTCGATGAATTGTCGATCGAAAGTTCCAATATTCCACGACCAAACTCGATGATGAGTTAGTTCACAGTTTCTCGATTACGACAATCTAAGTTTCTTCAGTTAGTTTCGGGACGAATCTGCATCGTCCGATTTCAGCATTAATCTCAACACACTTCTAACGATAAGTCTTTTAATACTGCTCCTTGCAGCTAAGACTAGCATCTTTCTACAACTACCTCATCGTACTACTGCTAAAGGCCAACTACTAAGCTAGCTAAGTCAATTAAGAGAGATAATTTAATTTCTGCTCACCCGCCGACGAGCTTTCCAGGCCTCAGTCCTTGTGTGAAGAATTGTTGATCCCGAGGTATCGTTCTCGAAGAAGGGCGTTTTACCAAAGTACATCTCCAGGCAAACGTTGAGAATAGGCATTCGTAAGCAGACAATGGATATTCACCATTTTCTTTCTTTAAACTTTCCGACTTTATAACACAAAAGTTCATAGTTCACTCCAAACCACTGACGACGAAACAAACGAAGCCAATGTCTGTTGCAGGTCGTTTAACATTATCGAACGAAAACTTCGTCGATACTTTGTTACGACTATCCGTCGCTTCCGGAAACAGATAAATCTCAGTTTTTTTCGAAGTTTCTGCACACGGTGCAGTTTTCTCTTACACGTATGACAATCGAAGTTAAGGAACGCTCGACCTCAAACACACACGAACGCAAAAACAAACGGACGGACGGAGGTTTTCGAGGGTGTTCAAATCTATATCAATATGCACCAACGAACGTATCTCACTGACTGAATTCGGCAAACCTATTTTTATACCGTTAAAGTTAGTTTGGACTTCAGTGGCCGCCAACCGTCTTCGCTGATCTGCGCATGGTGAGCACATCAGCCTTTATACACAAATCTCCTACTACAAACAAACTACACTAACTAAATATGTAAGTAAGCTATTCTCAGCTTAGTTTCACCAAACAGAAACGTGAATTAAAGGAAGGATCGCTGCATCAGATCCATTCAAGAAAATTTTACACAAATTTTAAATTACCTCCAAACCAAATTCGAGTTCATTTGTTTCCAAAAGAACCAACAGTCTAAACACAAACTTACACTTAATACTTAATTACTCACTGCGATGACTGTCATAATATTTTTAACATGTTATATGAAAGGTTTTGACCCTTCCAGGTGCCACCTCGATTTGGTAATCATAGTCACCCTCCCGATCACGAACTTCATAAGGTCCTTGCCAATGTAACATCAACTTGTTCATTTTCATTGGCATGAATAAGAGCACTTTATCTTCTTTCTCAAATTTCCGGAATCGTGACTTCTTATCGTAATGCTTCTTATTTCGCATCTGCATCTTCTCAATTTTTTTTTGTGCCAACTCACAAGTCTCTTCAATCCTCTCTGTGAGGTTAACAACATAACTGTGCGTCTTTCACCTCCTCTTCCACCTCTTCCTTAGTCCACAATTCTCTCAAAATTCTCTCAGAACCACGACATCCGCAACTAAAAACGAGCTCATAGGGTGTACACCAATGATTCTCGTGCACCGCATCCCTAATGCGATTAATAATGGTCCTTAATATCGATCCACTCTTTTGGTTGCTGTGAGATAAGTTTTCTCAAAGTCGCTTTTATAGTTCCGTTCAGACGTTCCACACAACCATTACCCAAGGCATGATACGGGCTGGTCATTGTATAGACAGTACCAGTCCATCCTTCCACTCTCTCCATTAATCTCTTCTTGAGTGTTGGATTTGGAGGCTGTGATCTGAACTCAGATGTGAACTGGATTTCCTCTGTCAGTATGTATTCGCTCAGGAATTCCCATACGACAGAAACACTCAAAGAAACACTCTGCCACTTTCATCAGCGCTTATCCCTTTCAAAGGAACAGATCAGGGCATCGTGCACTCATATCGATTATGGTGAGCACATATCTTTTCCCTTGACTAGATCTTGGCTCTATAGGTCAATTCGACGGATACCGTTCGGAATGGTGTATCCACTGTAATTGGTGCTTTACAAACTACTTGTTTATTCACTGCACGCTGGCACACATCGCAGCTAAATCACAAAACGCCGCAGGTCTTGTTTAATTCAAGGCCAGTAAAATTCTCGACCTATCTTTGCTGTAGTCTTGTGATCCCTAAATGAGCTGACAGTAAAGAGCCACAACCATCACTTTTTCCCTTAGCTGTTTAGGGACCACTAATCTCCTTAAACGTTTCATACAGCAAACCCTTCCGCACCTGTTAGTCTCTGCAGCATCATTCATTTAATTCCATTAGTTTTTCATATTGCTGGATCCCAATAATGAGTTCGCACACGGGCTTCTTCATTACCACGGCCTCAACCTTACCTTGAAAACATTTGCATTACACGTTCACATGCGCAGTCGGAAATCGTTTAGAAGTTCCATCAGCAAATCTACAGTTTAGACTTCTGCCAGTGTACTGTTCAGGTTTTACTAACCACACTAACCACAATTTCCAGCCTGGTTGAAATGCAGGCCTCGGCGTATTCCACTTCTTCTCATTGCACCTGTGGACAAATGGTCTTTATTCTTAAATCTGTTTTCTTTTAGACCCTGTGCCTTCATGCTTTTGTTAGTGTTATCGATAACCCCTTCAGTTATACGGAACCTTCTCATCAACTGCTCTTTCAATTTCTCGTAGTCGACTCCCATTCTTTGGTAAACCTCAAGGGTCTTTCCTTATAAGAATCTTGGCAAAGTGGTTGTCCAGTTAACCTCAGTAAACCCAAAGGTTATGCAAGTCCTCTCGAACTTGAAAGATATGCATCCAAACAATCTTTTTTCTTCACCAAATACCGGAAATTTATTAATAAATTTAGCATTTTTTCCTGTCTCACTACTAACATGTTCCGGTTCCAGACTCTCACGACTTCCGGTTCTCGATATTTCCTGATTACTCCTACCCTCAATCTCCAGCTGTCTCATTCGGAACTCATGATCACGTTCCTCTCTCTTCTTTCTAAAGGTTCTGCTTCTTCTTTGCGTCTCCTCTCTTCGCATTCCTCTCTGCGCTTCTTATATTCGCATTCCTCTCTGCGTTTCTTATCTTCGCATTCCTCTCTCCGTCTCTTATCTTCGCATTCCTCTTCGTTTCCGCTCTCCGATTCCTCTCTTCGCATTCCTCAGTTCTCCTCTTCTCCATCTCAGCCATTCTTTCTTTAACATGACTACACAGCTCTTCGGCCTCATAGCGCAAATCTTGACCCACTTTGATCCATTTAGCGGTCTCTTCAGCCAATTCTAAAGTTTGAATTGCTAAAAGCTCTAAACTATAACTTTATAATGCTAAACTATAACTCTAAATTCTAAGCTTAGCTTGAAGCTAAACAAATGCTCGATCTGTTCCCTCAAGGGTCAAAATCCAGTTACCACTGCTATGGTTATGACGCGTATAATTGACGTCATAAACACAGTCTAAATTTACTATCACAGCTGTTGAGTGAACAGATAGACAGTTACATTCGATGCAATAATATTCACAATTTTACATTTGTAAATTTGGTTATATCCTTGGCACGAGCCCCAAATTGTTAATCTGGTTCTTATCCCGGATGAAAGTCCTCAATTTGTACGTGCTCCTTATAAATGTAGCAATCCTTTCCGGTTGTACCCTTTGCAACGTCTACCTTTGTGTCAGATTGTCTGGCTTCAATCGTGCCTACATCGCTAGCAGATCAGGTTTTATCCAACGTTTTAATTAAGCCTATTAATCTTATAAACTGGCCAGCTACATAACTATCCTATCTACAACCTCTGTACACAGATCTACCATTACAGCAAGCTACACTAAACTACTCCTCGATACAAAGTGGACAAGTAAGCTGTTCTCAGCTTTGTTCAACAATTACAAACGCGAATTAAAAGGGAGGATCACTACAGCACATGATCCAGTTCTCAGGAACGTTAGCTTAACTCCTCCATATTAGCAGAAGATACAGTTAGTCTGCCTATAACGCATAGCGTGTATGACTTTGAGAAGGCCTGAACTATGTATGCGGGGTTCGTCTCATACTACATTGGAATGTGTTGTGAAGCCATATATGGCAACATGACTTCTATTGTTTCTGTTTAAATTACTATCATCTCTATAGTAACATGACTTGTTTGTTTCTGTTAAAATCGACACCTCGACGGTGTGGATGACCTTGAGGGACTTAGTTTATTTCTCTCTCTCTCTCCCTCTCTCTCTTTCTCTCTCTCTCTCTTTGTGTTTTTTATTTGAATTCAGCAAATCACGTACCACTGGGACTAAACTTCAGGAAATTACAGGAATGGGCTACGATGATGTCGGAGTAAAGTCATGACTTAAAAGTAATGATTTAATGACTTAAAATTAAACTGGATTAACCTTACAGTCATGTAAGCATTTATAGTAAAGACGTTATATGATTAATCTGTGGTATCATAGTTTCGAATGCGAAAAGTATGCAATTGAATGTTGGATGCATTCTCTCTGTACCGTAGGTTGTACCCTTAAATCTTCTACCTAGGTGACAGATTATTGTTTGAATCTCAATCACTAGAGGGCTTGACCTCTCCTACCATAAGACCTTGGGAAAGGCTACATGCAGATGACTAACAGTTTATGTCAAAATACAGGTATCCCAAGTCTTATATTGTCAATTTCAAATTAAGATAAGTGATCTTGACGCAATGTTGGCTGTATTTTTTTATTTCGAGGAAACGTCCTGGGAGAAGTGCGATTTTCTAAAGTCCCTTTTTAGACAAACTTGGTTGATAGGCTTCCATGAGCAGATGAAGGAAATCCGCCATTTCTTCTTGTAATTTTCGACTATATTGTACGAAAGTTCAAGATAATGCCAGTTTATTCCATTAACCGGACGACAAAGCTAACGAAGCGTTCGTTACTCGTTAAAGTACGATTGCGCTATGCAGACCGCCTTAGTAGTATCGAACGAAAAGTTCGTCGATTCGAATATATAGATTACTAGTTTCTCAGTCCGATACGACAACCGCCGCTTTTGGGAAACAAGGTAAAGTCTACGTTTCTTCAGAAGTTCCTATACTCTCTAAGGAAACTCCTTTTACGAAGAATGATCGAAGACATGTACGCACACAAATCGAACGTACATACGGAAATTTTCGATGGTGTTTTTTCCACGTCTAGCTCAACATGCACCAACGAACGTAACTCACTGACTGAATATATGAAACCTCTTCTTATGCTAGTAAAAGTTCGTCTGTTGACAACCGTCGTTGCTGATCTGCGCTGACCATTTCCAACTGTCCATAGCTAAAGTCGTCTGCGCATGACATCAGCAGCTGTTTCAATTTTAGATCTGCTCTGTCTGATTTATCCTTAGTCAACATGCACCATCCTTGGTAAAATCGTCATGTAGGCTAACATCCGCCGTGCTGACGTGGCATATGCCATAGTCCCATACGATCTAGTAAAAACATATTCCCACCTAAGTTGGCCATTTGCTATAGTCTAGCTATAACTCATGTAAGTTGGCCCGCCTACAATGCTATATCAACTCAACTATAGCCTTTATACATAAATCTACTAAAATAAATCAACTACACTAAACTACTATACACAAACTAAGTAAGTAAGCTGTTCCTCAGCTTAACTCAACAAATAGAAACGCGAATTAAATGGAGGATCGACACACTTTCTAGCCATTGTTTTGAATGCTACTGTTTATATCAAAGACCGTTCAAAGTAAGTAATTTTTAACTAGTTTCGCAAATAATTTTGGCTGTATCTGTTTTATCATTTACAAAACAACAGGGCGTCAAATGCCAAAACGTTCACTTTCGATGACAACTTCCAGACGAAAAAGCCTAGTAAGACGAGAAGGAAAAGACCTCTGGTCAATTTATACAGCTTATCCCAAAGGAGTCACCCCAAATCACTTAATGCCTTATACAGTAAGATGACGTTATGTTCTTACTAAATGTTAAAAAATGTTGTAATTAAAATTTAAGTTATCTTAATAAGACAAAAACAGAATTAGTGCTACATCATTTTAAAGAATTTGTCTTGCCTTGCCTTATCTTTAACCACCCTCTTGCACCTCGGACATATTATCCTGTACAAACTACTTTTATCCATAGTTTCTTGTAATAACTGGTCAATCGATAATTGAGATCATGACTTAATGTTGTCTATGATTTCATCTTGGATCTTCCGCGAGTTCGGGATCCAGGAATTGTGTCTTCCCTAAGTAGTCTCAATTCTTTCGCAGCATTTCTTTCTTTCTTTCATTTCTTTCTGGAGGGGAGGCCTTGGAGCCAATGGATGTTATTAGGAGAATGAGTGTACAGTGTATAGCAACACCATTGATATTGCCTCTGATAGTTATATGCATCGGGACTCAAGAATATTCTAAAGAACATCGACTTTAGAAAGAAGAGCGCCAAGAAGAGAAGCAATGTCGGCACTGATAAACAAGAAGCCTTTGAGATAATTATATTTGGTCGTAAGTGGGCACTGAATAATTACCTTACATTTAGCACCACTGTGGTGCAGGCCCAATTCCTACATGTCCACTTCAGCAGCGACCACCTTCCATAATGAGATCGTCGAGATAGCCGAGGATGAGAGAAGACAGTTTCAACGAAACTGGCTGAAGCGGCAGACAACACGCAATATGGCGATAAAGGCAAGTGTGTATACTTACCCACATTCTCATAGTGGTAGGTATTCCGTTGAGAGAGCGAATTTGTTGTCACATATCTGTTTTCTTTTCCAGTTTTCACATTGTTGAAGCCTTATCGTTTATTTCGATTGTCATTCTTCACACGAATGTCTTTCTTGCGTAACGCGAGCATGATTCTAGATCAACAGAGCAACGTTACGGAACGAGCGAGTAGGTTAGCCTACGATAACTTTTAATCAATTTCACCCGCAACGATTGACCACAGCGCCAGTAGACGCCGGTCTCGTAACTTGTATACATATTCAACTGCGTCCTATCTCCTCAATGTTTGAACTCCGGAATCTTTTACTTAGCATTATGTGTCACATTTTTATTGGACAATATTTACCCCGGTCTACTTTGGTTGGACGCTTCGAATTTTAGTTACTCAGGTTTCCTCTGTGTCCCGTCTGTCCGTTTCTGTCTTCCTAGTTTGGTCTCTGCGTGTCCGCCGGTTTGACTTCGTTTCGATCTCTATCAGTATCTCCACCCCGACTGTCTTTGTGTAACCATGACTCTGTCTCTGCGAAGCTCTCTGGGATGCAGATCATTTGTCAATTAATTAAGATTCCATCTTCCTGTCTGAACTAAGCAAACAGTCATACGCTCAACTGTTGGCACTGACTTTTAATGTAAGGCAGACACTGGTATCAGTTGGCATCCCGCCATTGGCTGTCCTCTCTTCCTTACCTCCAACAACGACTACACTGAATGAGTCTGATAATACTTTCATACTTAAATTGACTCGGTTATATTTCTATGCTAGTCTGTTCCAAGACTACAATCTACAATCGGTCTCAGACCACCCGATTCACTTGCACAGGACAAAGAGCGTGCCTCTAAAAAGGCAAACCCCAGCCAAAGGGTTCGCCTTATGGTTATCGTCAGTGAGCTGCTTCAAGCGCAGCTAAAACAAGGTCATATATATGCTGAGGCGAAGTCCATCTGCACTCCCATAAAGACTCTGATAGGTTAAAGCGTGTTACTGTTTTATCGTCAGTGGCCTGGAAAACCGTGACCATAGAAAGTGGTCCAAAGGAGGTATGTCAGCTAGTGTCTCGGTGTTTATGGGGAAGGGCATGCTATGAGTAGAGGATTCGAATAGATGTGTTAATGTTTCCTTCCTCCAACTTTAAGGAAACGGCCGCTGCGATCGTTGTTTTTTCTGTTACATAGTGTGGAAACTGGAAGATGGTAGCCTCTTTAGCTGGCCTGTTGGAGAAAAGTCATCAGCCCTCTTTTTATGGAAGATGTTAAATTATGACGCATATCACTTTTAGCCGGTTGTTTGAAGACTATGACGGGGAATAAGGAGTTCTGCCAGTAATGAGCTTTAGGAATGTGTTTCAGAATATTTGGGTGGCAAATACCTCAAGACTGAGAGCAGGCATCCGAGTGTACTAAATTTAGAGAAGTTCTGCTTTGGAATTTACCAATTAGTTTGGGTCATATTTTCCTTGGGTTATCTGTGAATAAGTGTGTGAGATGCTAGCCGAAGTTGGCTGACAAGAACCAGGGCAACGGTTGTTGCGACGTTCATGCAGATGCACCCTGCCATTTAAAAAAAAATCATGTTTAGCCCCACAAATATAGCCCCACGCACGCTACATATCTCAATTGCTTTGTGCGACGTGCGGGATTGCAGCGAGGACGGGCTCTGAGGATTCGAATAGATGTGAATGAGAATGATCCATGTAGAACTGTGTGATGGCACATAAAGTTATAATTGGGCACCAAATGAACTAATGTCCACTAATGAATCAACAATCATCAACAAAACAGACCAACCCAGACGGGGGTGGCGTGACCGACGTCAGACAGCTTAACCAAGAAAGTTTAAAATTTCAAAAACGTGCGAGTAAAGTCAACAGAAAAACCAAAACCAAATCAGAGAAACGTCGAATAGCGCAAAAAATAACTTTCCTGCAAAATTCTGAACTCACTATGATTCATCATGCTTATATGAATATAATTTTATATTCCAAATGGAAGTTTTACCAAATCGAGAGACCTTACAATTTTATTCTGCCACAGCAACTCATTGACCAACATTTTTGTAATTCTGGCTTTAAAAATCGGTACAGGCCAACGGCTAATGTCATTTGCATATCATCGTTTAACAATGAGTATTGATTGGAATGAAATTTTATATTTGAATTTTATGCAGAGCTTTCTGTTGCAGGCTTATTTTATATTCATTCATTTTGTTTTGTCCTTGGAATTCCAATTTCGACTTTCATAAAACGTTCAGCTTAAAATGACAGAATTACGATTCTGTTTTGCAGTATATAAAAAGTTCCTTAATTTTGTAAGATTATGTTTTGTTTTCTATAGTTTTAGTTTTGCTTTTATTTTTAGCCAAATAAAAAGATGATGAAAAAATTGCCCGCTGAAACAGAAACGGCAAACATCTTGGTTGGACTTCTTGACTTCATAAACGAACCAATTTTTGCTTTTTGCCGATTAGAACCGCCAGTAACATTAGACGACACGTGCGAGGTATCATTTCCCACTAGGTTTCTTTTCCTGGTTTTTGGAACGCCATCAACTTCGCTTTGGGAAGTATCGGAAATTGGAAGAGCAGCAGCTTTACTATTCAATGACAAAGTTAGTTAATAATAAACACAATTTTATTAATAAATTATTAATTTTTCATTTTATGGAACATTTCTACTTTTTATGATCTTTTTTGAACAATTCATAACTGCATATTTTAGCAAACTAGTAAGTAATAAATAATGGAGAAGGTGTAGAATAACAGAAGCATGTTAACAATGCAGACGGAAGATATATTGGAAAATACGGTATAGGGAAAAGAAACAGCAGAGGAGACAAACTAGTGGAATTCTGCTGGCGAAGGGAGCTATTTGTGAGAAAATAGCAGATACACGTGGGAAGCACCGGGAGATGTAGCACGCTACCAACTGGACTATATCATGACTAAAGTTCAGAAGCAACGTCAGAAACTAGAGCAATACAAGGAGCTGATGTCGACACAGACCACAACTTAGTAGTCATGAAGGTCTTCCGCGAACTGAAATTTGGTAAGAGAAAAAGAAAAATAAGACTAAAATGGAACAAGAAAAAATTAAAAATGAAGAACAAGGAACTAACGGAGAAAAAAGAAGAACATCTATGATGGCACCTCAACAAAAAAAGATGGAACAGGTTGAAGAACACCGTAATTAAGAATGCGACAGAAATTGTGGCTTTAACCTCTAACACCTGGTCGAAAATCATTGATAACGGCAGATATGCTCTTGGATTGGAGGTGCGAAGTAAATGGAAACATCAGAGCACAGAAGAGGCAAGCAAGACAGGAGTATTAGAAGATTAAACAACAAATTACGAAGAACAATAGAAGAAAAAATGGTGGGAGGAGCAACGTAAAGATATGTAATCATTGCAGCAAGCGTGGACTATATGATCTGGTAAATGAAAGGGTAAAGCAAATATCAAAGAAATCAAGTGCCGGAGACTTGTATATGAGCGGAAGCAGACACAAATACATGATGGAGAACTGCATCTTGGACAATATGGAAGACATTGGACCGGAGGTATTGAAAGAAGAGGTTCTAGCGGCCATAAATGAATTGAAAAACAACAAATTTGAAGGAAATGCAACAAAGTCTGGGTGACAAAGCAATGATGAAGATTGCCAAGATATATACACAACTGGAGTATGGCCGGAAGACTTTTTACAGACCAAAATGATTCCTCTCAAAAAGAAATCAAACGTCACGGCTTGCGAGGATCACCGTACTATTAGTCTTCTGACTCACGCTTCGTTACAAATTCGAGCATTAAGAGTGCTGACAGAGAGGAGTTGTCAACATGGCCGAGGTGTGTATATATGTTTTGTGGACTATGAAAAGGTATTTGACTGAGTCGACTGGAGAAGACTAATGCAGGCACTCAGAAGGCTTATAGGAAATCTATACATGGGCCAGAAAATACAGATCAGAACAGATGGAGAATATTCAAACCCCGGAAAACAAGCCAGGGGAGTGAGACAAGGGTGCCCATTGTCATCACTACTCTTCAACATCTACATAGAAGAGCTTAACCAAGAGGCATTAGAAGATGTGAAGAAGGAATTAAGGTCGGAGGCAGACTGGTAAAGGCTCTAAGATTTGCAGATGACCAAGCAATGTTTTCGAGTAGCGAGGAGGGTCTGGAAAGAATTATGGAGCGTCTGTACACCATATCAATCGAGTATGGTATAAAAAATAGATATAAAGAACAAAGATCACGAGGATAAGCAAAGAAGAAGCAATAGTAAGAATAAACATTAATGAAGAGGAACTAGAACTAGTAAAAGAACTCTGCTACATGGGGAGCGTTGTCACTCAAAAAGCCAAATGCCATAAGGAAATTAAAAGAAGACGCATTATCAAAACAAAGAGTTACTGAGAGGAAAATGAACAAGAACTTAAAGAAACGAATTATTCAAAACTTATATGGAGCGCGGTGCTGCATGGATGCGAAACATGGACCATGCTTAAGGAGGACATCAAGAGATCGGAGGCCTTCGAAATCTGGATTTGGTGAAGGATGGAAAAAGTTAGTTGGATGGAGCACATAACAAACGAGGAGTGCTAAAAAGAGTTTGGGAAGAAAGATCTATGATAGCTACAATAAGGAGTCGACAGCGAAAATGGATTGGTCACATATTGAGAGGGGACTCACTCTTGAGAACTGTAATTGAGGGCAGAATGGAGAAGAGGAGGACAAGAGAAAGACCCAGACAGATGCTGCTGGATTGGATTGAAAGAAGAAGCTGAGCACCGAGAGGAGTGGCGTCGTCGGTCGTTTGAACCGAAAGAAGATGTTAACAATCTTCCTTGAAACTTTTTCTTCGTTGCTGTATCTTTATGTTCGTGTACAATATCGAGGTTTTGAGATTTATATCGAATTTATACCCATTGTATGCATTTTGGTTTATTTAAAGCCGACATTCACACAACGAAAACATTGTTTTCTTAAGCATTTTTAGTATGTGTGGAATTGCTTTCATTTTATGCCAATATGCTATATTGTGTAATTGCAGATATTTAGCGAAGTTGCCTATTCTGCCCGAAAACTTCAAGATTTGTTGGACGGCGTTGAAGAATTTATAGACAGCTTGACCATTTTGCCCCCAAGCATTTGGGATCCCACAACTCGTCTTGATCCGCCTATGCATACAATGAAAACGGTATCGTTTACCTTACGTACTCTACTGTGATGTTGTAGATTACACTTGACGTACGTCGGAGCTTAGGTTTTAGAACCTACAACTCGCACGCACATTTATCTTTTCTTATCCAAACAAAAGTTGTCCTATTGATTCCAATCCATTTTCCCACATTTTTGCTTTGATGTTCTGGGTCCAACCATTATATCAATTATCAATTTCTCTTTGCTGATGGTTCCTTCTCTGTTTGCTCATGCCATGGTTCATCTTCTGCTAAAGAAACCCTCTCTTGACCCAAGTGAGCTGTCTAATTACATACCCATTTCAACTTTTAATTTTGTATCTAAAATTCTTGAACGAGTAGTTTCCAAACTCATCTATCTGCCAACTCACTATTATTCCCGTTTCAGTCAGCACACCTTAAGTTTCTTTCATCATCTCCAGCATTGGTTTGGAATTGGTTTGCTTAACTTAACTCCACACACTCAAGCAGTATATATATTGTTGTCAAGTGGTGTTCCACAGGATTCTATGGTTTGTCCTATTTTGTTTCCACTATACACTACACCATTAGGTACACTACTAGACTATAATTTACTAGGATATCACTTCTGTGCTTAAAGTGTACATTCTTTTGACAGTTTGTTTTGTCATTCATCTGTCCAGCTATTATCCACCGCTTTTGAGAGGTGCATTCTTCAACAATGTTTGTACTTGAGCTTCCTATTCAGAAAAAATGTTCTTTTAAATTGGAGTTCATTGTTTACAAAACACTGAACTTTGGACAACCAGAATACCTCTGATAAACTCTTTAACCCATGAAAAGCTGAATTTATGCTGCTATGCACTCCACATCAGCTTCAGTAGTTTGAATGGCCTGAATCTTTAAAACTGGATGATTCACTTGTGGGGTTGGTTGATACTGCTCATAACTGGGGCGTTATTTATCATTCATTTATCCAACTACATAAATGGAATTAGTAAGTCATCGCATGTTTGTGACATATGCAGAATCCGACGATATCTCTCTATGTCTTTAAGGATATCTCTAGCAGACGCACTGGTCTGGTCTTGATTACTATAACTATCACAAAGTCAAACAATCCAGAAACTTTAAATAATGTAGAACTCTGTTACATCAATTATATTTGATGTACCATCGCTTGTACTTGTGCTTCCTATTCAGCAAAAATGTTCCTTTAAATTGGAGTTCATTGTTTACAAAACACTGAACTCTGGACCAGGTCATCGGAATGCCTTTTTCTTGTTGTGCCAGAAACTAACCCTGTTCTTGGTAAGCGAGCTTTTTCGGTTGCTGGGCCGAAATTTTGCAATTCTCTTCCTGGCATGCACTGATGCCACTGTTTTAACCCGGTCTCTTATGTCATTTCGTTCTGGACTTAAGACTTACCGTTATCAGTTAGCTTTTCCGCTTTATGAAACTGGTGCAAGGAAATGAGAACTGAAAATCAGAAGAGACAGCTCTGATACAGCATAGGGACTATACAGCGCAAAAAGCAATAAAGTTTGTAAAGCATCAAGAGGAGACAAAACGAAATGGCTCGAAGACCACTGCAGACACGTAGAAAAATATTCCGGAGAATGCAAAATAAGAGAGGTATACAAGATGATCAGAAATATTAACAAAAGATGGCAGCCAAGAATTGCAGCAATCAGGGATGAAAAGGGTGAACAAAGCAGACATTTGTACAAAGATGGACAGATTATCGTAGCGACTTGTACAAAGCGCAAATGGATCATGATATCGCAGAACAGGTAATTACAGAACTGAAAGAAATATCTCCACCAGCTGAAGATATTGGAAATGATATCTTGGAAGCAGAGGTGATAAGAGCTATGCAACGATTGAAAAACAACAAAAGTCCGAGCAACGATGGTATAACAGGCGAGATGATAAAAAAAAATGGAGGGAATATCATGATACATGAGATGCACAAGCTTTGTAATGCAATGTGGAAAGAAGGACAGACGCCGGAGGAATGGAAGAAGTCAATTCTAGTTGTTCTTCGCAAGAAAGGAAATGCACTAGAACGTAATTTTCGAACTAATAAGTCACCTCGGCAAAGTATTGATGATGATACTAACAGAGAGAGACTAAGAAGCCAGATTGAAGAACATCTTGCGGGGTCAGAGTGTAACATGAGCGGTCTTGGAATCGTATGGCGTGGATAATAAATTCCTTTATCTTCTCCAGTGCTCTTTCTAGGAGTGTGATGAAAACACTTGGTGAACCATGCCTTGTTACCATCTGCTAGTGTCAAACCAAACTCCAGTTTCGCCACACACTGACCCCTGAAGGAAATCAACAGCAATGCAAAGGCAGCGGTCAGTGTGTGGCGAAACTGGAGTTTGGTTTGATGTGACAAGGCATGGTTCACCAAGTGTTTTCATCACAATCCTAGAGAGAACACTGGACAAGATCAAGGAAAATGACGGAGTATCGGTCAGCGGCATGAAGACAATAATCTTTGAAAATAATTTTCTTTTCGATATTGACCTGATTGGAGAAGACGAACAACGATTGGAGCACACAGTGGAAACGCTGAACAAAGAGGGAAAGAGATCATTGAGAAACAGTCATTGACATGAATTTTGATAAAACAAAAACAATGGCATCTTGGAAAAAGAAGTTAACAAAGAAGATGGTCATGGACGGCATTCAGTTGGAAAATGTTGAAAGGTTTACATACCTTGACGTATGACATGGACAATGTGAAAGAAATACTAGTCAGAATTGCAAAGAGAACAATCACCGGCCGGAAGACAGCCTCAGTTCAGCGTTACAAACTATCACTTCTTCCGTCAGACGGAAACATCTCAGACAAGGGAAATGAAGAGTAAATGAAGAAGCATAGTCTTTGGTAGATAGATAGTTATGGCGATAATTAGGTAGATAGTTAAGTGATAGATAGTTATGGTGACGCATTAGCAGATATTAACGGGAGAAAAGATGAACGAGACCTGAAGGAGATAGTTCAGAAGAGGCAGTCAGACGAATTCATGATCTCAGAAGTCGCACTCAAGCCAGCGAGGACGCGCGACGTATATCAAGACCTCCGTCTCGAACAGGAAAAGATGCCTGATCCCAGCCCTGATCAGTTAGAGCCAAGTTAAACGCGTTGGTGAGGTCTTTGCACAGCAGCTGGTCAAATGTGTCAAAAGTTGGGTTGTTCATGCATGGTGTGCAACGAAGTGTGTGGAGCAGGGTGAAAGAGCTTAATGAGTTGCGAAGAAGAATTAGAGCGTCACGACGGTCAATCCATAGTGATAGTTTTGCACATCGATTTTCTAGCTCATCACGTAGAGTTCCGACCGTAGAAAGAGGTGCACCCAGAAAACAGGCATTATCACAATGGGTGACTGTGAAACAGTCAAGAGGCCATGGCAGGTTATTAGATTGGATATGCGATGCAACTTCACACTTACTGACATTAAGTGCCAAACTCATTTCGTCAGCGACCCTGCTAATAGATTCAACATCTGCCGCCACTACTGATGCTTTCCCACCAAGAGTGAGGTCGTCCAATAGCCAGTACGCAGCGGGGAAGAAAGGCTTGTCAGAAGCAGCTGAATGGGAAGGTAGAAGAGAATAGGACCCTGTGGGTCTCCCTGTTGTGGGCCTTTTTGTGAGAGTATTGTATAATTTCCATATTTATGATTTTAATTTCCATATTTAAGGTCTAGAATAACCCAAACAACTGAAAGGGTATAGCTCCGGAATGGCGCCCGAAATCGCCGCCAGCTTGTGAATGCGGCTAAGGCAGTTAAAGCCGTTGAAGAAATCCAGTTTGACCAAGACTGAGTCAGGAGGTAAGTCAGCGAGAAATTCCTAGCGGCGTGCACCACCGCCTCACAGCCTCTTGGAGTCCCAACCCTTAGCTGAAAAGAAGCGAAGTGGTGAGTCAGCTGTGTCACGACGAAAGCATTAGTACACTGGAAGCCAGGCGTCACCAACAGTAACCGCTGACGATTGGGCGAACTCCCACCGATCTTTTCCTGAGGGCGAACAAGGTGCCCCCAAACAAATATGGAATGATAGCCTCTGGTCATATCCCTGCCAGTAAAAGGTAGTAATGGAGGTCAGATATTTCACAAGGTTAGTTCCAACCACTCTGCATTTTCCTAGATCTAAAATATACTGCGGACGAATTCCGTCAGGATCTCCCGTTGCAAGGGCGCACGATAGCAGAATGGTAACACACTGGCACGAAGAGCAGAAGGTAGCGGGTTCAAACCCCGCTAGCCCCACAAAAGGTCGACTCAGCCTTCTGCTACTCCCTAGATGGCGGCAGGAAAATGAGTAGCAGTTTCACTGCGATGGTAACCTCGGGTTCAGCGGAAAGACCTGGCCACCTACCGCCGATGTATGGCAATGCCACCTGAGGGCTGATGGCCTAGCACTGGAGATCAGCACCGGGCCCGACACTCGAAACGAGTATGGGCAAAACCTTTACCTTTTTTTTTACCTCCCGTCGAACTAGCCGGGAAGGGGATGCGTGTCTGGAACTGAATGGGAAGGTAGAAGAGAATAGAACCCTGTGGGTCTCCCTGTTGTGGGCCTGTTTGTCTCTGGCGTATCCAGAGACTGAGGATGCTTTGCACGCAGTTCCTCGGCATGTTCAAAATCGGCCTGAATGGGAAAATCGTCGGAGCAGAAAATTCGAACCGCGGCGCGGATGTTACCGTCCTCAAGTATCTGCTGAAATCGCCCGCGTCTGAAAGTTACTTAACCCTCCGTTGTAGGGATGAAAATCGAGCCTCTGCAGCCATATGAGACTGGAAGGCCTCCACCCTATTCTTCATGAGGTGAAATAGGTTGTGTCTCTTGACACCTCTTGTTGCACGTGCGAGAGTAAAGTTGCCGAAAACTATTAACATAAACCAGGCGTCTAGTTCTAGAAGGCTAGCCTTGATCCTCTATGAATGTATTTAATGAGGCTGCCCTGGTAGCTATGATGGTCAACATGGAAATCCGCAGACGAAGGGGTTTTATCTGTGCTTACTTTAAGGGAAGGCTGGCCCGAGGGCCTTGCCCGACGCCGCTGGTGGGACAAGCGCCGAAAGCGGCTGTTTGTGCGACCCAGGGCAAAGACCATGTCTATGGACAAGGCCTTCGGCAAGGTGTAATTGCCTAGTCGCCTTTCAGATACTGCAGATTCCCTTGGCCTTCTGCGATGTCTGTGATATAGGCCATAATATTTAATATATGATATACAATTATTATTATTATATTATATATTATTATTATATTATATATTAATATTATTATATATTATTATTATATATTATCATTATTACCCATGCACTTTGTTCCTCTGGCCTTTTAGACTTTAGGCCCTATCAGTGGTTTGGGTATGACCTTTCTCATAGACGTGGGATGTATATTGTCCCTCATATCCGGAGATGGTAGAGAAATAGGTTACCTCTTTCAACGCTTGTCTATAACATTACAGCGTTTCTATGCAGTCGCCTTCCAGGGTATATTTGTGATGCCGAATCCAGACGAGGATTAGCCGTTCCAGAATCCCTCTCTCTCCTTTTCTCCGGAAATTATTATTATTATTATTATTATTTTATTATTATTATTATTTAATAATAATCTTTTAATAATAATCTCTTAATAATAATAATAATAATAATAATAATAATAATAATAATAATAATAATAATAATAATAATAATAATGATAAAAATAGTAAAAATATTAATAAGCCATATTTTGTTTATTTACAGACTAGTGACTTATGTTTCAGTTTTAATTCTTATAGGAAAAAATTGCTGATAGACTGACAGAATCTGGAAGAAGGACTGCTAAAATTGAACCAACTGGCATTTTTGAAAGCGATGCCGATGACAGATCACTTTATAGAAGTCATCGGTTAGTAAATTTGGTTTTACAAACAAATTGAGGAATATATTGAATAACTGTTTTATAAGTGAAGTAAAGCTGCAAGTTGACTACCGCGCAACTGACTTGTGCCTCTGTGAAGGGTAAATATTTACTATTGTGATCAACAATCGTTATTTCATGAATTAAGCGCAAAGGTAACAAAATTAAATTAGCATACATGTTACAAATATGGTACATTGCTCAAGAAACGCACCCAGGTATAAAATGAATCAAAATAAGTTTTTTCATAGTTCATATGTATAGTTTCGTTAAAGCTAAAATATGTTGTAAGTTCATTTAGTACTCTTACTACAAGTTGTATACTTCGATTGCTGTTAGCTAATCTCTAACGTTAACATAGTAACAATAATTTTGAATGTAATTTAACGTTTCTTCTGCTCCACGTCAGATGTTGTATATGTATTTGCTTGTGTTGCTTCTTTTGACTGGTTATGTGGAGTAAATTCTGGACCAGTTAGATGTAAGAGTTAATTTAAGTAACTGTTCCCTTCGTTATATGCTTAATTTTCTTTGTGAGCATTCCTTGCATATCAGATCTTACTGATCTGGCCTGAAAACGTTGTTGACACACCTGGATTAATTTCTGATCTTACTCCCAAGTAAGTAATGCATTTGTTAACACGTCAATTTCACTAGACTGAGGGCGAAATCGTAGGCGTAGTGGTCAGACAACAAAAGCAAGACGATACAAATAGGTCTTTACGAATATGTCTAGTGAGATATTGTCGTGAGTAATATAAACACGGGGATTATTCCATGTGGCTGGTGCAGAATTGCTGAATCCACGTCATAAGAAATCAGACCGAAATGTCCGCACTCCCAACCTTCTGTATACTGAAGAACTTCGGTGCAGTGTCTTTCCTTTCTGTTGAAATCATATCAACCAAGTCATTTGAGATTACCTAATTTTTGGTAATTCTTGTAAATATTTATTGTCCACAATACCTCTTAATGAATTCCAGTCACTAAAATTCCAGTAACAACAAATAATGGAGACAGCGGTTTAGAAAACAAAACTAATGGAAACAACGGTGTAGATTAGAAGCATATTAACAATTTTCCTATACACTTTCTCTTCGTTGCCTGGTTTAAAATGTGCTGGCCTAGTATGTTTGTAAGTATTTTTGTAAGTATGTTGGCCTACATCGGTAATTGCGCACGCCAAGGAGCCTCTATGCACGAGGATCCCCTACCTCAGTTGAACTAATGTGTAAGCACCACTGATTAAACCTGCTAGATTTCAGCAAAAGTTTCTTAAAACTCCTACGTGATACAGTTATTCTGAAATTATTTTTGTGTTCAGCTTGAAGCTGTCTACCATAATCATAAAATATTTTTCAGGAAGCGAAACGCTTGAAAAAAATTTCTTGTCCAGTGTTATTATTATTATTATTATTTTTATTATTATTATTATTATTATTATTATTATTATTATTATTATTATTATTATTATTATTATTATTATTATTATTATTATTATTATTATTATTATTGTTGTTGTTGTTGTTGTTGATGTTGTTATTATTTTTTGTAAATTATTTTTTTGATCCATCTGGAACTAACAAAATTAAGTTAGCAATATAATTTTTTTTCCCGAGGTATTTATGCTCCCTGAGGAAGTAAAATATTATCCGGAAGAAAAATTATATTCTGAGATGCTTAGTAATTTATTATCTTTGTTCTTATATTAGGTGCTCATTTATTTTATGTACTCTTATCCGAAAGGACCTTCCTCATTACTTCAAATTATAATCATAGACATCATTCGCAACGCAACTAGATAGGGATGGCTGGGTTAGGTTAATAGTTTTCGGCTGCTCTACTCTCACACCTCCAACAAGAGGAGACAAGAGACATAACCTAACCCACTCCATCAAGAAGAGGATGGACGCCTTTCGGTCTCAGATGCCAGCAGGGGCTCGATTTTCCATCCCCACCACGGAGGCAGGACTAACTTTTAGACGTACAACCGCGAGATTAGACAGATGGCATCGCAAGGGCGGTTTCCGCAGAACTTACAGCGGTTCGAATTCTGTGCTCTGACGATCTTCCCTTTCAGGTTGATTTTGAATCTGCTGAGGAACTGCGTGCAAAACATCGTCCGCCTCGAACACATTTTCGGGCTAAAGGAATTTTTATGCACTGTAAAACAGCCATGCTAATTCATACACAACAAATGTGGTCTGCATTTCATCACAGACCACTGATCGACGGTGTTATACAATAGCTTCAGATAGGTGACCAGATGGCTATTCTTTCCCGCTAACCCAGGTTCATTGCCGAAACTGTGCCATTCTATGCCGAGATTTTTACAGCAGGCACGCTACTAAGAACTTGTTCCAGAATTATTATTGCAACCGCCGTACAAGCAGGACAGGCAGTCTTCTTTGCACAGAAGACGTCTGGTTTCACATGGCTGAGCGCCCGTTGCACGCCCTTCAGGTGTCGACCACGCCTCTGCCACCCACACAGATGAGGGCGACCCAATCCGTGAAGCCAATCGTAGGTAGGCCTATATCTTTATGCTTCATATTATTCTGCCGTGTGTCGCTAGAGGCGCAACGGGATTAATTGGCCATACGATAAAATGTATTAGACAGACGAGACTAAGAAGAGAGTCAGATTAACAAATGGATTCAACTACAAAACAGCTCGATGCCGACGGCCAGTATCCGCCCTCGGCCAACCGACCCTCAGCAACAGCTGCGGCCGTCGTCGCGTATAGACCGCCCGATCGCGGAAAGATAGGGCTGGACCCAAGAGCCAATATATTTTTAAAATCTCTGAAGATCCACTTATACTACTAAATGCAAATACCAGTCAGTTAGAATGTTAGGTTGGAACGAAACTGCCGCAGGTATCACACATCATGTAGATCGAGGCTCACTGAGGGACAAGGGGTCTATTCGTCTGCTGGTCAACCCTCCAGACAATAAACAATCGCTGTGAAGGTCAAGTGTCAGTTGGTTATTCAATTCGGTGATATTAAGAGAGTCTGTGGCTCTGTTTATTTTTCCGGTAGTACGTTGATCTTGTCACTGACCTTGAGTGGGCCAAGTAGAGATGGAACAAGATGCCAGACGGCATCGCAGCTAATTCGAACAGAAAGCCACGGCTTCAATAACTTCGCGTGTTCTAGCGTAATGCTCAGCTGACTTGTCCACATAGTCCTGCCGCTTAGCCTATATGGTAAAATGTTCCCGCTTTGGCTAAAAGCGGTTTTATATTGAAAATCTGTTATTGAAGCAAATATTAATGTTTTTGCATAAGGAGACATTGTCGGAAGGGGTGACCGAGAAACAGTCCATAGGAGATGGCAGGTTACAAGATTGGATGTGTTGTAACTTCGCACTTATTGACATTAAGTGCCAAAACCATTTCGCCCGCCACCCTGACAAGAGACTCGACGTCTGCCGCCAATACGAATGCTTTCCCACCAAGAGTGAGGTCATCCAAATAGCCAAGACGCAGAGGAGAAGAAAGACCTGTCAGAAGCGGCTGAATGGGGAGGCAGAAGAGAAGTGGACCGAAGGGGTCTCCTGGTTGTGGACCTTTTTGTGAGAGTATTGTAAAACGCCATATTTAAGAGAGGAAGGTCTGGAATAAGCAAAACTGCAGTAGGGATAGAACTCCGAAATGACGTCCGATATCGCCGCCAGCATGTGATTGCGGTTAAGGCAATTAAAGCCATTGCTGAAATCAAGCTTGACCAATAATGAGTCGGGGGTAAGTCAGCGAGAAAGCTCCTGGCGGCGTGCACCGCCGCCTCACAGCCCGTTGGAGTCCCAACCCTTAGCTGGAAAGGTGCGAAGTAATCAGAAAGCTGAACAACGGCGAAAGCGTTAGCCAGACGTCGCCAGTAGTAACCAATGGCAATTGGACGAACTCCCCCGATCTCTTCCTGAGGGCGAACAAGGTGCCCCAAACAAATATGGAATAATATCATCTGGACATAACCCTGCCAGCAGAAGGTCAATAAGGAAAGTGAAAGATGTCACGAGGGTAGGGCCAACCTCTGCAGTTTACTAAGTCGAGGATGTGCTGGGGGGGGGCGAATTCCATCAGGACCCCCGCTGAAGGAACGGACTGCACACAAGACATCGCTTTCGATTACATGAAGATGGAACATGTCTGGAGCCGATGGTAATGTCTCTGGCGTGTCTCGGGGCTGAGGATGTTTTGCACGCAGTTCCTCAGCAGATTCAAAATTGGCCTGAATGGGAAGATCATCAGAGCATAAAATTCAAACCGCAGGGCGTATGTTACCATACTCCAGTTTTATGGAAACCTCCCTTGAGATGCCATCTATGTCTTATCTCGCAGTTGTACGTCTGAAGGTTAGTTCTCGCTTCATGTTAGAGATGGAAAAGTGAGCCCCTGCTGCCATCTGAGACTCCAACTTCCTTATGAGGTGGTTGGATAGGTTATGTCTTTTGCCCCTTCTTGTTGGAGGTGCGAAAGTAGATGGTCTAAAACTATTCATCTAACCCAGGCGTCGTAATCGTAATCGCAATCGTAATCATAATCAAAAACTTATAAAGCGCCATTTCAAGATAAAACTCATCATAGGCGCTCCCGGCCCAATTTCCCATGACTAATGGGGAATAACACGGTCTTCAAAGGCTTGCGGAAAAGAGAGGGAGGAAGAGAGAGGAATTCCAGCCTAAGGTCACCAGGCAGGTTGTTCCATGAGGCAAGGCCAACAACGGCGAAGCTGCGACGCTGTGCAGTAGTAGTGCGAGCCATAGCACTGGCCAACACATAATTTGTTGCCTCAAATGTTAAAACTGTTTCTGGGTATATTTGACCTGCTGATTCCAGAAAAGCACCAGTTTTCTCCCAGCAGGTCTAGTTTTCGAGATATAGAACATTATGCCATATACCAGTCCTTGCCTCTGCTCGCCCATACAACATAAGGCTATAGCTATAATTATGTAGTGCTCAATTTATTATGTGATACACTAAATAAACATAATAATACAAATACTTAAAAGAAAATTGTAGTACCTGAAACTGTACTTATATGATACCAAACAGAACAAGTTTGTTATAAAAATTTCAAGTCATTCGACACCGAAGAAGCTCCTTTTGTACGATTTCCGAGTGTGGCATCTGCCGGAACAATCGCGCATAATATTCCAGCAATAGTCTGCCATCATGTGTGCATCCCATCTTCCTTGATATCGATTTTCCATTGTTTTGATGTCTTGGTGAAATCTTTCACCTTGCTCTTCGCTGAAGTCACCAAGATTCTCTGGAAAGCGATCTGTGGAGATAATGGACTGTGGAGATAATGGACTTTAATGCTCATGTTGCAGCCAAGCTTGTTGAAATGAAGAAGCATATCCTTTACTAGTTGTGCATAATTGTCTGCCTTCTTGTTGCCAAGAAAATTTTTAGTTACAAGAACAAAGGAAGACCAGGCACAAGATTCGATTTCATTCATTGATGGTATGAAAAGTGGGTCATTCATAAGTTGCCTGATCTGTGGACCATCGAAGATTCCAGCCTTCAATTTTTCCATTGTAATTCCTGGTAACTTGTGTACTATGTATTCGAAGCATGAACCTTCTTTATTCAAAGCCCTGACAAATTGTTTCATCAGGCCTAGCTTTATATGTAGTGGTGGCAGTATGATCCTATCTCGTGCCACCAAAGATTCCTTGATTACATTTTGAGCTCCAACCACCATGTCTTTCCTCGAAGGCCAATCTTTTCTTGTCCAATGTTCATGCTTGGCTCTACTGTCCCAAAGAGACAAAAATCAGGGATACTTTGTGTAGCCACTTTGTTGACCAAGGAGGAAATTTACCATCTTCAAGTCTACACAAATTACCCATTGATGTTCTTTGTATTTTATCTTTTCCAGTACTAAAGAGATGGCATTGTACTCTTCTTTCATCCTGGTGGAGTGACCGATTGGAATAGAACCAAATTTGTTGCCGTTATTTAAAAGCACACATTTCAGACTACGTTTTGAACTGTCGATAAAAAGACGCCACTCATCTGGGCTGTAATCCGACAGACCAATTTTCTTCAATAAGTTGCTGATGTCATTACAGAATACTAGGTTGTTGTCTTCGGTAAAGAATGGCAGCAAATCCTTTTCTCTGTTTCTATAAATTGTAATTTTCGTTCCAGGCTGAAGTGCATTCTTTTCCTTTAGTCTGGACGCAAGCAATTCAGAGGACTCTTTGGAAAGATTTAAGTCCCTGATCAGATCACTCAACTCTTTTTGGTCAAAACGTTCACTGTGTGAAGTTGATTGGAAATCACTGTCACTGCCCCCACTTTCTTCACTTTCGTCATCTTGTCCGATATTGGACATGCAAGTGTCATCGTCTGAGAGCTGAGGTAGTTCGCGAAAAGGTGGAACTGGTACAATATCCGAATGCGGAACAGGTCTCCTGGCTGAAGGTATATCAGGGTAAGACAACTTGTGACGATTATTTCGATTGATGCCTATGATATTAACCATACAAAAGTAACAGTCGTCGAAGTGGTTTATCTGTTCCCTCCAAACCATCGGTACACCAAATTTCAGGCAGCTTCTCTTTCCAATTGTCCAGTGGCGCAATTGTTCAATACAAGTTTTGCATACTGTATGAGGAGCCCATTGCTTATCTTGATCTCCAAGTTTGACACCAAAATAACCTACATATGCTCTTTTTACAAACTCAGAAATCGGTTTCCTGTTTGCTTTTAGTGTGTATTCCCCACAAATGTAGCAGAATATGTCTGGATGGTTAATGCAGCTCCGTCTGGAAGTAGCCATAACCTTAAGGATGTTCGCATCTGAGGAATTAAATGACTAACCTAAAAAATAGTAAGAACATGTAGTTATTTAATGCTCACATTCACAGATTGTTCTTGCGACCAACTCTTAATATGCCCTAAGACGACTGCGGCTGCTCTAGCTTTCAGGAGGCGGTTTATATAGGCTATAAATGCTGACTTCAGCATAATCTATTTACATAGTTCGAAACCATGAAACGCTGTATAAGCACAAATAAATTCTAAATGAGGCCATGAATTTAGTGCTGAGTAAGCTGTAGGCTACGGAATAGTTATTTCGTTGAATCAGCAATATCTCAGCACGCGGCAAGATATGCTGATTTTACATTATAAGGATGTAGGCATTATATGAATCAGCAAGAATTATAATTAGCCATAAATGAAGCTTATTATGACATTTTAGTTTTGCCAAAGACATCGTTTAAAGAGTGGACTGGGTTTTCTTTACAAAATCGACGATATCTCAGAAACTAGACCTGATGCACTCAATCCAATGACATTTTCTGAATCAGCGCCCAAAATTACCCCAAGAACAGGTCTAAAACCGAAGGCAACAAGAAAAAAAATTTTTTCTGTTAGCCAGTGTACTCAACTGTACATTTCCTTTCATAATTCCTCTTCTTCCAGCTC